>CAVNYN010281211.1:0-43373 GCA_963692815.1 Nyctanthes arbor-tristis | reverse complement strand
ATCTGCCGTCCTCAAACCCTAACACCGCAATTCAACATCTCTCTCTGTCTGCTAAACCCTAGTTTCCCCACAATCAGTTCTTCTTTGGCCGCTGTTATCGGTGAGTTCAGTTAGTTTTGTTCAATCCATTTGTTGGGTTTTTTATTTATGTTTATTGATTTCTGAAGATTTTTTAAGTCGTTGATTCAACTTTGTTTCGCTGTTTTGTTGCTGAAGGTTGAAAACAATGTCGGACGAGGAAAGAGAGGAGAGAGAGTTGGATCTCACCTCTCCAGAGGTTGTTACTAAATACAAATCCGCTGCTGAAATTGTCAACAGTTACGGTTTCTTTCCCTTTATATACATGCGTTGCTCGGTCGATTGTTTTCATGTTTATTGACATATGATTTATAACTGAAAGATAAATTCTTTTCTGGCTGTGGATTGTTGTTGGGTGTTTTACATTCAATTTTAATTGGTGTTCTTCAATTGATGCAGAGGCATTGCAGTTGGTGTTATCTGAATGCAAGCCCAAGGCTAAGATTGTTGACATTTGTGAGAAAGGAGATTCTTTTATCCGAGAGTAAGCTCTCTGTTTAATTTTATTTGCTACAAAAATTTATTATATTAAAATTTTAAAAAATCATATGAGATTTATTCAAATAGCAGTTAGAGCATGTTGGGATTAAGTGGTTGCATTATGTGCTTAATTTTTAGGCAAACAGGAAATATGTACAAGAATGTAAAGAAGAAGATTGAAAGGGGTGTGGCATTCCCGACTTGTATTTCAGTAAACAACACAGTCTGCCATTTCTCACCACTGGCTAGCGATGAGACTGTGTTGGAAGAAGGTGATATGTTAAAAATGTAAGCTTTTTTTGTATAGCTTATCAAATATGTTCTCTTTATCTCCCATAAGCAGGAGACATTTTGTATAGATCTCAATATTATTATGGTGATTAATGAAATGGTTCACTTTAAATGCAGTGATATGGGGTGTCACATTGATGGTTTTATAGCTGTAGTTGCACACACTCATGTTCTTCATGAAGGACCAGTTACAGGCAGGGCTGCTGATGTCATTGCCGCAGCAAATACTGCTGCTGAGGTTGCTTTGAGGCTTGTCAGGCCCGGAAAAAATGTAAGTTTCTAAGTCTTTTTGACTTTGAAACTTGAATGGGTGCTCTGACATGTGGAAGAATTGGAACAGTTTGATTTATTACATCGTAATTTTGTAGCTGATGCAATTAACTTTAAATTGATTATCTTATCTGGACTTTCCCAACTTCAAAAAGCTTCACAATTTTTTCTATATTTTCTGTTAGAAATATTTAGTTATATGTTGTTCCAGTTCTCAGGTTTCTGTTTAACTGATGGATATATATATATATAGATATATTTTTTTTAATTTTAATTTCTCTGTGTCGACGCTTTCTAATATGTTTCCTATTCATTCTTTGAATTTTTTGCTATTTAATAATTTAAGAATTTTAATAACCTGGTAGCAATTAAAACATTGTCTTTTATCTTGTTCATCAAAACTGAAGCATATGCCGTCTCGCCTGTTTCTCGAGTGCTTGTGTGGACCTGGAGCCATGAATCTGTCAACATCTCAACTTTTCTTAAATTCTTTCCGGGTTTATCTGCGTGAAGAAGCTTTTTATAAGCTATGGATTAAAATCCACATGATGCTCTAGTCATAGTTACACTGATAGGGGACGCCATCCTTCTTTGATTTCATTCATATGCATTTCACCTGTTGCTTAGGACCTAGTTGTATCTAAAGTTGTGTAATTCATTTCATCTGAATTGTTGATTGTATAATATCTACTCTGGCAACTTTGCCGAGGCGACTGATTATTTGTGAGTCTCCTCTTTTCCCTGTTGCCTATATTGCAGTTGGCCTGTTTCGATGTTTCTGCTAGCAGATTATTTGCTATTGCAGTCTAATCTGATGTGCCAACATCAAATTTAGTGGTCATAAGTTGTTCAAAGCATTATTAGTGTGTTTTTGCTTAGAAACAAACTGCCCTTTACCCAAATTTTGTGGCACCCACAAGTATTCCCTACTATTAGATTATTCAATTCCTGTCAATGCTATTCTACTTATGAACATACGGTCGTGTTAATTGAAGCTGGTAATTTTTGGCAACCATTTTGATATGGAATTGTTGTCCTCTTAGTTGATGGAAATGATTTTGTTGCTTATTCTGCATGGATCAAAAATAGTTTTGCCTTTACGCATCAACTTGAAGTGCAGCATTTGAAGTTCCTCTAAATGATGATGTTATTTGATAAGCTATGGATTGACATCCATATGAAGCTTTAGTCATAGTTACTCTGATAGGGAACATTATCTGCCTGCCTTTTAAGTCTATTGAATATGTAATGCACATCTGCTTATAACTAATTGATGGTTTCTAAACCTGCATTAACAAATATAGTGATACAAGAAAGAATGAAATTATTGAGCTAAACAGGCAACTTTGCCGAGGCGATTGATACTTCGTGAGTCTCCTCTTTTCCCTGTTGCCTATATTGCGATTGCCCTATCTGAATGTTTCGGCTGGCAAGTGCTAAGAATACCGGCCAATCCAGTAGAGGCCAACATTGATTTCATTAGCAATAGTCTGGTCTATGGATCTTGCTTGTAGCAGATCTCTGTTTAGTCACCGTTCAGTTGTATCAGTGTTCTAGATTTTTGTTTTTTTCGGCTTTTCACTTACAGTGTTTTTACCCTCCAGTTCCTGAGATGTGTATAGTTTAAAGCTTCCTTAAACTTGCCCAGTCTGTTCATGTTATAAGTTTTGGGTTCTTTATCAGTTTATTTGATTTTTTTTCTTCATCTTTATTATTATTATTATTTGATTTTTTTTCCTCAGTAATCCCCTTATTGCCTCTAAATGATGAAACACTAGTGAAAAGCTATGAAATAATATTCCAAATGAAGCTTTTGTCATAGTTACTCTGATAGGCAATTTTAAATGTGGGAATAAATGTTCACCTTAATCTAAATTGCATTTTAAGTGAGAAGTTGGGTCTGCAAAAGGCAATGTTGCTGAGGCAGTCAATCTCTATTGGGTTTTCCTTGTTTCCCTGTTGCCAGGATTGTAGGCTGCATAACTTAAACGACAAATTGATTTGCTTGCTGTCGGTTCTCTATGCTTTGCTCTGTCAAAATTTCATGATCTGTACAGTCTGTCTATTGCACTATAGATGGTAATGTAGGTCTAGATCTGGATTAGCATCAGATATTCACAACTTGCTTGTTTGAAAGATTATTTGGCGGATGTCATGAAACTTGATAGCGTGTTCGTTTTCATTTTTATTACGTAGTTTATTTATTATCATTTTTTGACATCGTTTGATGGTTATTATATTCTGTTGATGGCAGAACAAAGATGTTACTGAAGCAATTCAGAAAGTTGCTGCTGCTTATGACTGCAAGATTGTTGAAGGGGTACTTAGCCATCAAATGAAACAATTTGTTATTGATGGAAACAAGGTTGTGTTGAGTGTTTCAGGCCCCGAGACAAGAGTAGATGATGCTGAATTTGAGGAGAATGAGGTTTATGCTATTGATATAGTTACAAGCACTGGTGAAGGCAAAGTAATTATCATATTGGCTCCGTACAACAAATACTAAGTTTGGTTTTATTAGTCCTGATATGGAATCTGTTTGGAACTTGCACAGCCTAAGCTATTGGATGAGAAACAAACAACCATATACAAGAGAGCTGTTGACAAGAATTACCATTTGAAGATGAAAGCCTCTCGTTTCATATATAGTGAGATAAACCAGAAGTTTCCAATCATGCCATTTACTGCGAGGTATTTTCTCTATTATCTCGCTTGCGACATGCAAGTATCGAAGGTGATTTACTAAGGGTGTGCATGTTCTTTAGTGGAGATAATGAGCAAGATGAATATCTTACAGGGCTTTGGAAGAAAAGCGTGCTCGACTTGGCCTAGTAGAATGTCTTAATCATGACCTTTTGGAGCCATATCCTGTTCTTCATGAGAAGCCGGGTATCAAATTTTTTCTTAAAATTTGATTTGTATAGAAAGCTACTTCGCTTCAGATAACTCTTACCTTAATGTCACTCAAAATAAGTAATTTATTCATTTTAAAACCTAAGGGTATACAGGTAAGTTAGGTAAACATTTCACTTTATGCATGTTTATGGTTTATGTCATTGACTTTCTCATTGCATTGCAGGTGACCTTGTTGCACACATCAAGTTCACTGTTTTGCTCATGCCAAATGGTTCAGACCGCATCACATCCCATCCTCTACAAGAGTTGCAGCCAACTAAAACTGTAGATGACCCTGAGATAAAAGCCTGGTTAGCTTTAGGAACAAAAACAAAGAAGAAAGGTGGCGGGAAAAAGAAGAAAGGTAAGTTGGAAATTATACTGTGACATCATCTATGGTTTTTATAATGATCATTTTGTTGAATTGATAAAATGCTCTTGGGAAATTTATTTCTTCAGGTAAGAAAGGTGAGGAGGCGGCCAATGAAGAAACCAAGGATGTTGCACCAAATGGAGAAAGTTCGTGAGGATGAGAAATTTGTATTTATTTATTAAGTTTTGGCCGTCCCATTGTAATTTGTTGCTCAAGCTGTGTCAGTTGATGGTGACAATATTTTCAAATGAGTATATACTGAATATACGCAGCAATCCCTCACTATCTTTGTATCTGCTTTTTAGACAGGAAAAGGTACTGTAGAAACTGGAAATCGATCTAGTAAAAGAGTTATTCTAAGATCTGGATTTGTATTTGTATCAATTTTCTTTTATTTTGATTCGAGTTTTGAACAAATTGCATCAGGGATCTTCTAGATGCAGAGACTTAAAAGTTTTCAAACTCAAAAGGTTATGTCGATCCGTGTAAATATTGACGATGGTAGAGATTGATGTTTTAATATGATCTTGCTCACTTTGGTCTTCCATGACCTAGGCAAGTAGACCTAGGCATGTAGTTTATTTAGAGAATAAAGTGATCAGCGATTGATGATTAATAATGGTCTACAACTCTAAACATCTGTGCCTTCGGCAAACAAGTCATCATCTCACAAGGTAGTTTAGACGGGGTCCAATATGTTTTCCATTAGAATATATAAGGATGGGTAATGTTACTGTTGGGTTTAAATTTTTTTTTTCTTTTTAATATTTTCATATGATTCTGAAGTCACGTATAATTGTTGGGAACGGCTCTCTCAAAATTCAAATTTTCATATCTGAGGCAAGCTTTTGGGACAGTGCTTAGAGTTTTACCAAAAGTAACCCTCTGAGATTGGATTGACTGTTTGAAAGGCTAAAAAGATAGATTGTGGGGTGTTTTGAAAAGGGGAGGGGGGTGGGGAGGGATGATAGCCGTTGGTGCGGGATTGAAAGGATTGGTGCCCCTTAAAACCAGATAACAAAAGTTCTATAGAGAGAGAAAATCTTCCTGGAAAAATAGAGATACTTTGTTAAATTATTTGATTCTTGTCTTTCAAAGGATTTTCATCATACGTCAAAAACAATCATTTATGGGATTTAATGGCTCATAAGAGCATTCTTATCTCTATTCTACTTTTCCCCTACATGAGCAATTCTAGGGGATATTAAAAAGTGATATAGATAAGCGATATGTTCATGTGACACAATTTTATTAAAAGTTGATTACATGGATACTTTTTCATCATCTAATGGAGTGTTACATTTGCAATGTCAATTGCTCATGTCACAATTTTATGTCTCCCTATAATTTTTGCACATAGATATTGCCAAATCACTTTTTATTTTTTAGGGTAATTTTTACTCTATGTCCCCAACCTTTTAAATTTGTATTAATTTTGTCTACATTCTTTTGTTAGGTCTACTAAGCCCCCAACCTTTCATTTATTATCGTATTATATCCTCAACGACAGGTTTTGTCCCCAGCCTTTCAATTTTCACCGTTAACCCCTATCAATATGACTATTATACACTTAATTCTTTATTTCCATTTTACGTCCTTAACCTTTTAATTTCTATACAATTTTGTCCCTATCATTTTTTGACACATATAAGTCTTCTAACATTTCATTTATTATCACATTACATCCCTGATAACGCCTTCCGTCCTCAACTTTCCTATTAAAATTTCCATTATAACTTTAATTATTTAAATAAAAATAAAAATAAAGAACAATATGAAATAAAAACTCCATTCATCCTACCCCGTAGTGATAATAAAAAAACTAAATATACGCCAAACTTGATGAATACTTAATCTACATAAAAAAGTTTATGATCCGAGAGCCAGTGTAACAAATCAGATCGGATTTTTTGATTCATCACATATCACGTAGTAGATATAGATTATGGTGGATCTACAAAAAAAATCATTTTCAATTTACAAAAAATGAAATCGAACCTTAATACGCTAATTCTAATTTTTGTGGTTCCATAATTGGTAGATCAGATCAGATCGACATGGATAATAAATCGGAGGCAAATTAGAGTGAAAATCACAAAGAGAGACAAGAAATTAAATTAGAATTAAAACATTAGGGTTATCTTTATTTTTAATAAATCAAAAATCAATGTTTTGTGTGGATCTACCCAATCCGTATCCGCCACGTGATTTGTGTATATTAAGAAATCAGATCTGATTCTTCACGCTGATACTTAGATCAACATCTTTCTTCGATCAGGATTTGATATCTACAAAGACCAATATAGATTAAGTTTTTTGGTATCATTATTTCTGACTGAGAGAATGTATTTCTTATTTTATGTTGCACTTTATTTTTTATTTAAATAATTAATGGTATAATGATAATTTTAATATATAGTAATAGTAAAATTTAAAATATTAGGAATGAAAAGTGTTAATAGAGATATAATACGACAAAAAATGAAATGTTCGGGCACATATGAGCTTAAAAATAATAGAGATAAAATTGTATAAGAATTAAAAGACTGGAGACCTATAATGGAAATAAATAAATAAGGGTATAATAGTCATTGTGATAAGTAATGGTGAAAAATTGAAATATTAGAGACGAAAAGTGATGTTGGGGGCATAATACGATAATAAATGAAAGATTGAGGGCTTAGTAGGTTACAAAAGAACGGAGATAAAATTGATATAAATTTGAAAGATTAGGGACGTAGAGATTATCCTTTTTTTACTTATCCCTATATACTACTTTCCCCAATCACATAATACATATATGTATGTGAGTTGGGGGGGGGGGTCAAATCACTCTTATATTTTAAGAAAGGTCTTACAAAACAAAGTAATTTCACTATTTGTTTTGTAAAACATTTTTCATGAAGGATTTTTACAAATATGACTCAATTTTTATTATTATATAGTCATTTTTATTGTTTTTCTGGATGAATTAAAAATTATTATCTTTTTTTATTCTCACATATTTTTTTTACAGCATATGCTAAGCATGCTAACTTTTATACATTGGTAATTTGGATCTTATTTTGACTTGATTGGAAAACTCATCATTGACATTTTTTAAGAAAGGAAAAATACGAAGAAAAATTAAGGCTAACGGTGGTAGTAGAGGAATGAACCTCACTACACGTCCAAAAATAAAAGTCTAGAAAAGAGTCAGAATGATATAATGATAATAATGTAAATATAATTTCTCTGTTTACACAAGTTAAGAATATATATATATACGTAATATAAAAGTGTATCTACCCATTGTGGACAATTATTCCGTATAATTATTCTGAACAACTAGAATAATCCTAGAGGAACTGGACTTGTTAGAGGTGCTTTGGTGTGAACATATTATACTAAAATTAGCTTTTTATTTTTTACATGCCTAACTTGTGCATTTTTTTTTTTAACCGTTGAACTAAAGTCTCTCTCATATTATCCAATTTACAAGAAGACAATTAAGAATACTGAAATCTTATTGGTCAAGACTCGTGGAGCCCTTGTCAAGCGCCACGTGTGTTTAGCGCCCCGAACGCTCTAGAAAATCCCCGCGAAATCTATTTATTCCGTCGCCTCTTCGGGGATGAGAAATCGCCGTTTAATTTCAACAATTTCAGGATTTTGTTTTTGGAAGAATCCGAAGCAGAAATTAGTTGTCGCAAATTTTCAATAAGATTCGTAGATGAATACAAACCTGAAATTATGGCTCATTGTTGTCGGATTATTGTTTATTATCACTGTAGAATCAAAAAAGCCCGACCTGTATAAGGTAAGCAGTTTTTATTTTTAATTTTGGAGGGTTTTTCTTTTTCTTTTCACGAGCTTTGTTAATTTATTTTCTTTGGAGAAATTGTTATCTGGTAACAATGTAATTTGTGCAATAGCTGTTCAATAATTAGGCTGCAGTGTTGATTATTATTATTATTATTATTATTATTTTGGTTACAGCATGCGAGTTCCTTTGAGCAGATTTAAAAAATGACGAAGTGCATCCGAGTACCCATCTCTCCGAATGTTAGTTAGAGCCTAGAGGCATTTTTTTTTTCTTTTTTTTCCTTCCCTTTTTCCTCGTGTCAGTAAGAGGAAAAAGAAAGATTCTTGAAATAGAAGAAGAGGAAAATAACGGTGAGACGGACACACAGTCATCTTTTACTTTTTTGCACCCCTTATGGGAGAAAATCCTCCACCGCCCCTGGGGGGTTTGATGACTATGATGCAACACGTATTCTTGAATTATCTTGTGAGAGAGTGAATTAAAGTTGGACAACTGCCGAGTGTAGAAGAAAAACCTTGCTCATTTATGGTAGTAGCTCTCTCTCTCTCTCTCTCTCTCTCTCTCTCTCTCTCAATACTGAAGGCTAGCTGATGTTCACATAATTTAATTTGAAGCAAGAGGCCTGATTTTTATAGGATGAGTATTTGTTTGTGTAAAATATTGGAAAGTTCCGACCCTTTTTTTCTCTTTTGTCGTTCTTTTTTTTTTTTTTTTTTTACTGGACTTCAACATTTCGCTTCTAACTACTTTTATCAGGTACTTGGTGTTGATCGAAATGCTAGTCAACGGGAAATTCAGAAGGCTTTTCACAAGTACGTCCATGGTGTGCAAGTTATACGTTTTATTTTCTGTTTCTTGATGTGATCCCTGTTCACTTTTGATAATGTATTTTACTTGCTTTACATTAATCTTATCCAAAAGCATGCATGTTTGCAGGCTCTCACTCAAGTACCATCCTGACAAAAATAAAAACAAGGATGCCCAAGAGAAGTTTGCAGAAATAAATAACGGTAAGATACACCTCACAAATTCCTCCTCTCTGAGCCCACTAAAGTATCAAAAGAACAATTTAGTAGCTAAATAGGTGTGGCTATTCATATGCTTATGAAAAGAAAATGTTTACTTTGATCTAATAAATGGTTTCTACATTTTGGTTAAAAATAATGGTACAATACCTTTTGCATTGCAACGCTGACACCAGTTGCTTGATTTTTATTTTAGTTATGGAGTGAGTTGGATAAGATATGTATTAGAAGAAGAGAAATTTAACCTTATCTTCTATCCCACAATAGCAAGTTTCAATATGCAGTGCATTATAATTTCTTGTTCTTGTTGTTTCACTTGATGAGAAATGGTCTACTAACTAAAGTTACTCTTATGCTATGCAATGGTGGCTCAGCAAAAAATAAAATTTATTTTCTGAAACATAGCATTATCTTATTGACCAACCAATCGATGTGCCGTTTCACTGCTGATTAGCATAAGCAGAGCAGTGTTTCTTAGTAGATAGATCATTTCTATTGACTTGATTTCATTATGCTGTCAATGTACACTTGGTTCTTCAAGTCATAAAATTATAATCTTTTTTTATACGTTTTCAGCATATGACATTCTCTCTGATGAGCAGAAGAGGAAAAACTATGATCTTTACGGGGATGAAAAGGGAAGTCCTGGATTTGATGCAGGCAGCCCCAGGGATCATGGTGGATATACGTATTATGGTGGACCAGGACAGAGTGGGTTTAATTTCAAGCCAGGTGAATGGCAAAATATGGGTGGACAAGGAGGTTCCAACTCATTCTCTTTTTCTTTTGGTGGTCCTAGCTCTGGTAGACAAAGTTCATTTTCTTTTGGTGGTCCGAGCTCTGGCGGACAGAGCTCATTTGGCTTTGGTTTAGATGATATCTTTTCCAGTTTTTTTGGAGGTGCTGGGGGAGGAGGAAATCCCTTTGGCAGTTTCAGTAGTTCAGGCAGGTCTCAGTCTGGTAGTAGAGGTTCTTCTAGTGGTCTCCCTGCTCTAAATTCTCAGTTTTACAGGAAAGAAATAATTGATAAGGGGATGACATGGCTCTTATTATCACACGTGTCTAACCTTCAGGGAATTCAATATTACGAATCTGTTATTGAAGAGGTTTCCAGCTCACTCCAGGGAGCAATAAAGGTAGTGGTTTCATCATTTCATTTCCTACTTAAAATCAGTCATTGGATAATTCTCTCTTTTCTTTTGTTAAGAAGTTTTTATTTTTATAGGTTGGTAGCATAAATTGTGAAAGTGATGCATCTTTTTGCAAGGAGCTTGGTGTATATCCTCGCAGAGCACCAAGGGTGTTTGTTTACTCGTATAAATTTAGTGAGAGTGGTTCCTTGGTGGAGTACACTGGGGATTTGGATGCAAAAAGCATGAAAAGTTTTGTTGTAGATCATTTACCAAGATTTTCGAAGCGTATCGACCTGGGTCGCTTAGATGTAACTTCCGAGAACGCTGGAAACTTACCCAAAGTGATGCTTCTCTCTACAAAGAAGGATACTCCTGTTATCTGGCGTGCTCTGAGTGGGTTATATCGCAAACGTTTTGTCTTCTATGATGCTGAGGTATGTACTGGTTTATCTTGACAAATATATTTGATAAGCAAGCATGATTAGTTCAACTATTTCAGAAGTTCTTCTCTATCAGTGTGAGAGAGAGAGAGATTTTCTAGTTTGCTTTTCTATTCTTCACTAAACTAAGGTATTTATATGGCTGCTTAACAGGTTCACAATATTCAATCTGTGAAAAAGTTGGGTATTGATTCACTTCCAGGTGTTATTGGTTCGCTCTCAGATGGAGAAAAACATGTTCTTAAATCAGGGATCTCTGTAAAGGATCTCAAATCTGCTATTCAAGAGCTTGGGGGCTTGCTTGAAAATTTTGAGAAGCAAAATAAGAAGGCAGCTTCAGCAAGAAAGGAGAACACTGAATCAGATGATAAACATATAAAGTTGCTTACCGCATCTAACTTCGGCAATATGTGTGGAGAGAAAACTCCTGTCTGCATTATTGGCGCTTTCAGGTCAACAAAAGGGAAGGATAAGCTTGAAAAGATCCTCAAATCAGTAAGTAAGGAGGTTGTTGAATTTGGATTGATACAAGAGTCTATTTCTCAAGATGTTTTGATGTCTTCTAATCACGCTTAAATTATTTGATGTATTTGTTTCATGCATTTACATCGATGAGATTATGGTTTCAATGTGTTGAATTAATTGCTTCAGATGTATGATTATGGCATCTTGATCTTCCAAAGCAAGATAATATCATGTCATAACATTGATTAATTAATATTAATGTCATAGATATCATGGATAAATTCGTAGATGCTAAATGAATAATATTTTTGTTTGTCCTAAAATCATCTGTTTGATAATGCAGGTTTCTCAAAAATCTTTATCAAGACGGAGTTTGGCCTCTAGTTCAAGGGATTCAGTTTCGTATGCCCTTCTAGATGCGTCCAAACAACAACAGTTTCTAAACGCTCTTGATAAGTCGGGATTCAAGTCATCAGACAAGCTTCTACTGGCTTACAAACCTAAGAGAGTAACTTACGCACTATTTCAGGGTGAGGTAACTGAAGAAGCAGCAGAGGTATTCGTAAGTTCAGTACTGAATGGAGATGTACAGTTTACCAAAGCAAAACAGAAGCCTACTGTAAAGTAACAGCAGACAATATTTGTCTTTCTAAGTATATGTAAAGATTGATAGTTTGTACCCCTTAGATCCTCACTTCTCCCCGTTATGATATCTTGGCAGAGTGAATTTGTATAGCATCCGGCACGTTTAAGGAACGTAATAGGAGTTAAATTTTGTAGTACGTGGAACATTAATCTCAACGATCCAATTACATCGTAGTAGTAAATAGTTGGAATGGCTAAATAATCGGAGTGGCAATCATCCAAACCGATCTGAGAGCCAATATATATAGATCAGAATTCGTTTTTCAAAAGGAGATTCTTTCTTTTGTAGAAGTAGTCGATAGAAGTGCTAATCGACGAAGACTCTCAGTTGATTCACCAAAGAAAGGAAGTGTGGATGGAGAGACTTTGGGTCCATCTTGATGAAGTGTGTTCAAAGTTCCCTTGGTGGAAGACCAAGAAAACTGAATGTGTTTTCAAAAGACGAATCCACATTTGTTATCAGGTCCCATTATCACCAGTTTAAAGCTGCATACTGGTAACAGCCTCCCGGCATTCTTTAGTGTTTCAAAATGAGAACTTCACATTTCACATTAATCTTTATAACTTCAACTTTTTGCATATTATTATGTGCTGCTGCTGCAGTTAGCCAAAGCCAATGCTTGGCGGATCAGAAGATGATGTTACTCAAGGTCAGGGATGAATTCTTTTTCAATTCAATGGAAACGGGGAAAATTCTCCGGTAGAAAGAGAACCAAGACTCTTGCAGTTGGGATGGTGGAGGGTGTGATGCTGCAGGTCATGTGATTAGCTTGGAACTAGACGATGAACTAATTTACGGCCATTTCGATGAATTAAATAGTCTTTTTCAACTAAAGCATCTGGAGAAGCTGAACCTGGCATTCAACTGTACCAGTTGGGGGATTCGAAGGGGCCCTGCAAATCTTACAAATTTGACACACTTAAATCTGCCCTCCACATGTTTATAGGGACAACTTCCCACTGAACTTTGAAGAGGTTGGTTAGTCTCGATCTCTCCAGTGATAGTCCATTTATACAGCAGAAAGTTGAGAATCCAGGTTTAAGAAGTCTATTCCAGAATCATACTGATCTCAGAGAACTTTATCTTGATCGGGTCAATCTTTCAACCCAAAGCAGTGATTGCTATGATGCCTTAGCTTCATCTGTACCGAACTTGAGAGTATTGAGCTTGCGCAGTTGTTGTCTTTTTCACCCTGAAAACTCTTCACTTTCAAAGCTCCATTCACTTTCAGTTCTCCAGCTGGACGGGAACAATTTGGGCCCTGCATTCCCGGACTTCTTTGTGGATCTCTTAAATTGACAATCTTTAGTCTAATCGACTGCAATCTGCAAGGGCACTTTTGGACCAAGATCTTGAAGCTACCCGGTTTACAACATCTAGACTTACACAAGAATGAGTTTCTTGGTGAAACTCTACCGGAAGCTGTTCCATGGACGTCATCTCTTAGGACGTTAGCGCTAGGGAAAACAAACTTTTCAAGTTCATTACCATATTCAATCAGAAATCTTACCAAGTTAATCCAGGATGTATCTGTCTAATTGCAGATGCTGTGGAACAATCCTCTCCGGAATCACAAACCCCACAGAGTTAGTTTACTTGGATTTGTCTTGTAACAACTTCAATGGTTTAGTCCCACCTTTTCACATGTCCAGGAAACTTACCCAAATAAACCTCTCTTTTAACCAACTAACTGGTCCCCTTTCAACTGCTCATTTTGAAGACCTTTCAAACCTCAAGCATATTGACCTCCAGACAAATTTACTTACTGGGAACCTGCCGTCCAATCTGTTCCTTCTCCCATCCTTAGAGAAGCTTCTGCTTGCCAACAATCAATTTGATGGTCCAATCAAAGATCTTCCTGATCCTGTATTGTTGCCACTAAGTACACTAGATCTATGTTCGAACAAACTAGAAGGACACATTTCCAAGTTTTTCTTTAAATTTCAACAACTGAAAAATCTTTTACTTTCTTCTAACTTGTTTAGTGGCACTTCAGCGGTAAATATGACGAGTGGGATCTCTAATCTAAGGTCTCTCTTTCCTGAGAAGTTGGACCTTTCAGACAACAAACTCCATGGGGAAATACCGGCTTGGATCTGGAGAATTGCCAGTCATGCATATTATGTAAATATTTCTTTTAATCAATTCACCAGTTTCCAGAAGCCTTTTGAATTTCCAACAGCTCTCATTCTGCTTGATTTGAGCTACAATCAGCTCCACCGTGAGATACCAGTTCCACATAATTCTTCTGCATATCTGGACTATTCCAATTCAATAGCTCCTTGCCCTCAGATTTTGGAAATTACTTTTTCAATGATGGTATCCTCTCTCTATCCAGTGGTAGACTCACTGGAGAAATCCCAGCATCCATCTGCAAGGCTAATCTTCTACTACTTGATTTGTCAAACAATACCTTGAATGAAAGTATACCATCATGCCTATTAAGAGAATCCACCTACATTTCTGAATCTGAGAAGAAACATGCTCAGTGAAAATATCCCCAATGCATTTGCTATTCATTGCGACATGGTAAGTTAGACCTCAGCCACAATTTATTATCAGGGAAGTTACCACCACCTGTGAGTAATTGCAGAACTTTAGAAGTTTTGAACATTGGGAATAACATGGTTGAAGGTTCATTTCCCTGTGATTTACCAACTCAACTAAAAGTTCTGGTTCTTTGATCCAACAGATTCCATGGAGAACTTTATTGTGGCAAAGTTATACAAGAGTGGCCACACCTTTAAATCATGGACATATCCAACGACAAATTCACCGGTGTTCTGTCCCCATCCTCATTTTTGGAGTTGTACGCCGTTACTCAAGAGGAATTTCAGCATTCGCGATCATTTATGTTGTAACGAAGGCTCTATTGAAGCTGCTGTTCGGAAACTAAACAGCTGGGAAAAGGATGGCAGATTGCATATGGCTGAAATTTATGACTTCTTTCTACCGAAGGGTACCAAAAAGTGCTGGCCAACTGTGGTTTGGAGCTCCTTTATTACTCCAAAACATGCCTTCATTCCTTGGTTGGGTGCAAAATCGAAATTACTCACAAAGGATCGCCTTGCCTACCTGGATATCGACCAAACCTGCATCTACTGCCAAACAGGGACCAAAACACTGGAACAGTTGTTCTTTCAATGCATATTTACGTCTAGTATGTGGAGAAACATACAAGAATGGCTGGGAATCAATAGAGCAATGACTACAATTGCAAGTGCACTGAAGTGGATTAAGAAAGAGGCAAGAGGAACAGCTTGGAATAGCAAAGCGAAGAGAATTGCATTGGCGAGTACCGTCTACCATATTTGGACAGCCCGGAACCTTCATATTTTTTAGGGCCTTCAACCTCAACCTGGAGATATTGTTCGTAAGATTAAAACACATGTATACAAAGTAGTTTTCACATTGTATCCTAATATTCTAGACCAGTACGAATCTTTAACTTTGGGTTCATAGGCTTTGTCTATATTCTGTCTAGGCTTTGTTGATATTTTGTATACCTGGATATGCCTAGAGTTGTGTGTACATAACGTTCTTTGATCTATATATTTACATTTCGGATAAAAAAAAAATAAATAAATAAAGGCAAATAAAAAGTATTACAGATGATGCTAGGCACTCGATTTTTTTTTTTCTTTTCATATATATGTATATGTTTCACTATGCCCACTGTTTGTTTCACATTGTACAGTGTAGGAATTAAAGCTTTTAAGAAACTAGAAATATCATGCACATACATGGTAAACAGATTAGCTTCGTGCACTCTTCTCTGGATACTTTTTCTGTACAGTTTTCTTTAATGAAAATGTTTTTCTCAGCCCATGTCAAATTTTGCTAGCGAATAAGAACAAAAGATTACTTGTCTCTGGATACTACTTAAATGTGTCTGTAAGTCCAATAAGTTGATGAAATTGCTTCTGATGAATGATTATGGCATCTACTAATTCCCTAGCCAAGTGGAGCATGCACGCAGTAGTCAGTTCTTCTTCTATTCTTTCGCGGGCACAACTGGGCAAATATTGCATTTCGGGTTAACCACAAAGTGAAAACTCGAGGGGTGTTCTCAATATGAGGCAAGCATCTGATTTGCCTCTTGGGATGCGACCATAGAAAGTAATCTTACAAACAGAGAGCGGTGAGAAATTAAATAGATCCTTATACTATACTGAATCAATATTATACATTTGCATGTCAAAAAATTAACCGTAATCATTTCATTTAAAATCTTTTAATTGTTCATATATTCATTAAGCATGGTCTTAACAGTGCTAATAATTGGAATGGTTAATCATTCAAACAAATCGTGGAATCGGTATTTATATATTAGACTTCCTTTTTGAAAAGGGATTCTGTCTTTAGTTATTATTATTATTATTAATAATATAAGAGTAGTTGATAAAGGTGCTTTAGAAATAAAATAACTAATTTATGAAGAATCTTATCAGTTGATTCAAGAAAGAAAGTATGAAGTGGAAGAATATACATGTAATTTTGAATAAGGAAAGTGTAAGTGTGTCCTACTTTCCCTGGGTGGAAGACGAAAGAAAGTGGATGGAAATTTTCAAAAGATGAATCCACATTTGTAATCAGGTCCCATTCCACAGTAATATGCCACCAGTTTAGAGCAGAATTCTGGTAACGAGCTCTCTGCATCCTTTACTTCAGTTTCAAAATGAAAACCTCATAGTTCAGGTTAATCTTTATAATTATCTCACATTTCTGGATGACATTATGCGTTGCCACTGTAGCTCACAGCCAAAGCCGTTGCCTGGAGGATCAAAACATATTATTACTCAAGTTGAAGGATGAATTCTCATTCAGTTCATTGGCTTCAAGGAAATTGGTTCTGTGGAAAGAGAAGGAAGACTGTTGCAGTTGGGATGGAGTAGGATGTGATGCTGCAGGTCACGTGATCAGCTTGGAGCTAGAAAATGAATCAATCTCCACGGAGCTTGAGAATTCCACTTGTCTTTTTCAACTAGAGCATCTTGAGAAGCTGAACCTGGCATATAACTGTTTCCTTGACATGCAGATTCCAAGGAGGCTTTCAAATCTTACAAATTTGTCACACCTGAATCTGTCTCACACATGTTTTCATGGAAAGGTTCCTGCTGAACTTTCAGCGTTGAAGAGGTTGGTTAGTCTTGATCTCTCCAGTATGTATGATAACATTCCAGGATTTAATTTACCGTGGCTGAAAATTGAGATTCCAGATCTAAGAAGTCTAGTCCGGAATCTTACTGATCTCAGAGAACTTCATCTTAATGAGGACGATCTTTCAACCCAAAGCCGTGATCGGTACAGTGCTTTGGCTTCATCTGTACCGAACTTGAGTGTATTGAGCTTGCTCAATTGTAGTCTTTTGCACCCTGAAAATTCTTCCCTTTCACAGTTCCATCTCTTTCAGTTCTCGACATGGACAGGAACAATCTGGGCCCTACTTTCCCGAACTTCTTTGCAGCTCTCGAAAAATTGACAAGATTGAGTCTATATGACTGCAACCTTCAAGGGGGCTTTCCAATCAAGATCTTTCAGATACCCAGTTTACAACATCTAGATGTAACTGAGAATGAGTTTCTTGGTGAAACTCTACAGGTAGATTTTCCATGGACGGCGTCTCTTAGGACAGTGGTGCTTAGCCACACGAACTTTTCAGGGTCATTACCAGATTCCATCGGCAACTTAACCAAGTTATCCGAATTAGATTTAGTGACTGCAAATTCAGTGGACCAATCCCCCCGGGAATCACAAATCTCACAGAATTAGTGAACTTGGACTTGGGCGCTAACAACTTCACGGGTTTAGTCCCATATTTTCACGTCTAAGAAACTTATTTACATAGGCCTCTCTTTTAACCGACTAACTGGTCTCCTTTCGATTGCTCATTTTGAAGGCCTTTCAAATCTCATATTTATTGATCTCAGGGAAAATTTACTCATTGGGTACCTTTCATCCAATCTATTCAATCTCCCATCTTTAGGCGTGCTTTGGCTTTCCAACAATCAATTTGATGGTTCTATCAAAGATCTTCCTGATCCTGTATTGTCGCCACTAATGAGACTGGATCTAAGTTCAAACAATCTAGAAGGATCTATTCCCAAGTTTTTCTTTAAATTTCAAATATTGGAATATCTGCTTCTTTCTTCTAATTTGTTCAGTGGCATTTTGGAGCTTGATATAATGAGAAAGACCCATAATCTAACAATATCTCTTGAGAAGTTGGATCTTTCACAGAACATACTCAATATTTCCTCTTAATCAATTCACCAGTTTCCAGAAGCCTTTCAAATTTCCTACGACTCTCACTGTTCTTGACTTGAGCTTCAACCAACTCCATGGGGAGTAACCAATTCCGCCTGATTCATATGCATATCTGGACTACTCAGGCAATTACTTCAACAGCTCCATACCCCCAGATATTGGAATTTTTCTTTCTGATGGCCGTGATGACGCCTTAGATCAAGTCTTGGCTTATTTGGAGGCATTTGACAGAATCAAGAAGTGATTGAGGCTCTTTAATTTAGATTGTTTCTTGATTCTTTTAGTTCTCTATTATCGTGTCTTTAATTGTTCCTTGATTTGAGTTCTCCACTATTTTTAACTTATGCTTTGAATTACTTTGTATTGCGGGATTATTTAAACTGGGAGGAGGCCATGAAGGAGGGGTAGTTGATTGTTGAATAAAGATTACAAAAGTTAGAGTTTTCTAATTCCTGTTGATCCACTGCCGGTATTCTCTTGAATCAACGGTTTTGTGATTAAGATCACTTATTCAGTATTCGTGAGCGAATCAACCAATAGTTGATGCCTAAACTCACCGTGTTCTAAAGAATCAACGTGTTTTTAGGATTATATCGGTGTTCTTCATTATTACCACGCTTCTGCCTACATCAGTTGATATTAGAGCCAACAAATCGATTTTCTTACGTAGAAAATGGGGATTTTTTTTTTCCTTCAAGATCCGTGGCCAACATGGGGTTGCCTACTCTTGGTGGAAATCCTACAGGGCAGCAACATGGGGTTGTACATAATTCCCCTGCCTTGGAAATTAGTTATGGTGAAGAGGTTGTATGGGTCCCAATCTGTTTGCATCTTCGGATTTTGAGTCGCATCAAGTCTGCAGATGTGAGAAAAAAGAGTTGAGATGTGAGAAAAAAGAAACAACTCCTGAAATTTCTTATTTTTATGGAAATCAAAATTGTGAGTTGGACCGGGTTCGAATTGATTGTTTCAACCGAGATATCCGAGTAGATTTGTGTATTGATGATGTGGCCACTGCGGATTATGACGGCCCTCCAATTTTTGATGAGGCGAGCGAAGATGATCATTATTTCGACGATGGTACGGATCACATTTTGGATGACGAGGAGCAAATGGAAGATGGTTCAGCCGAACACTATGATGGTCCGCCAGTACTTGACGATGAACCCAATACCAAAACTCCTAATGAAGATTTCATTTGAGTTGAGGTATTTTTTATGTCTGAAAATACATACAATAATTTTGAGGTTAAATGTCAAAGTGAAGAAAAATTGCATGAAGAAATTTTGCATGATTTAGCCGTGGAGAAAGTTGCAATAGTTAATGAAAATCAGACATCTAAAATTTTAGAAAAGATTTGGAATGCTTGGGTCCAACCAATGATGGATGTATATGGATTCGGCCACCTCCTTTCCATCCATATCATGACACGGTTTCCTGTGGATGAAGATGGTTGTATATTTTACTTCACTTTCAAGCATGACGACGGAGCCGATGACATTCTTTGCAACATTTTAAGCTTTATATCCTATTTTGAACGTGGCAAAAAAATGGCAAACCTCTAGTTCAAGATTCGAGGGCGAATCTTCTCGACCCCTGGGAGACTGATGGCAGTGATGACACCTTAGATCAAGTCTTGGCTTATTTGGAGGCATTTGACAGAATCAAGAAGTGATTGAGGCTCTTTAATTAGATTGTTTCTTGATTCTTTTAGTTCTCTATTATTGTGTCTTTAATTGTTCCTTGATTTGAGTTCTCTACTATTTTTAACTTATGCTTTGAATTACTTTGTATTGTGGAATTATTTAAACTGGGAGGAGGCCTTGAAGGAGGGGTAGTTGATTGTTGAATAAAGATTAAAAAAGTTGGGGTTTTCTAATTCTTGTTGATCCATTGCCGGTATTCTCTTGAATCAACGGTTTTGTGATCAAGATCACTTATTCGGTATTCGTGAGCGAATCAACGAATAATTGATGCCTAAACTCACGGTATTCTAAAAAATCAATGTGTTTTTAGGGTTATCTGGGTGTTCTTCATTATTACCACGCTTCTGCCTACATCACTTTCCAGAGCTCGTCTCCTCTTTCTTTCCAATAATAGACTCACTGGAGAAATCCCAGGATCCATCTGCAGGGCTGGTCTACTAGTTCTTGATTTGTCCAAAAATGCTTTGAATGGTAGTATACCACCGTGCTTAATAAACGACACCTCACTTCATATTCTAAGTCTAAGAAGGAACGTGCTTGGTGGAACCATCCCTGACACATTTCCCGTTAATTGCAGTATAGTTAGTTTAGACCTCAGTCACAATTTATTAGCAGGGAAGATTCCAACCTCTCTGACAAATTGCCAACACTTGGAAGTTTTAAACATTGGAAATAACATGCTTGAAGGTACATTTCCCTGCAAGTTGGTAAAGACTCAACTGAGTGTCCTGGTTCTATGATTCAACAGATTACATGGAGACTTTTATTGTGGTGAAGCCATACAAGAGTGGCGAAACCTTCTAATGATAGACATATCCAACAACAAATTCACTGGTGAGCTTTCCCCATTCTGTTTCTTGCATTGGAAACGAATGATGAATCCAGATGATGATAAGAATTTGGGGTACCTTGGTTTAAAAATTGAAGACTATGCTTTTCAAGTTTATTATGGAAGCAAGGTGGAGGTCACCATCAAGGGGATGGAGATGGATCTCGAAAAGATTTTAGTCATAAACTGTTACATTGACTTCTCCAGCAATAAGTTCAAAGGGGATATCCCAAGTGAAATAGGCCATCTCAGATCACTTCGACCTCTCAACTTATCTTCAAATGCTTTGACAGGAACAGTCCCAGTATCACTTGGGAATTTGACACAGCTTGAATCATTAGACTTGTCAATGAACCACCTCACAAGAAAAATTCCAGGAGAGCTTGCAAGTCTGACATTCCTTTCATACTTGAATCTATCTTTCAATGAACTGTCAGGCAGCATCCCTTCTGGTCATCAACTTGAAACGTTTTCAGCAGCGTCTTATGAAGGAAATGCAAGGCTATGTGGATTTGCTCTGAACAAAAGTTGCAGTACCAATAAGGCAGATGGCGTCCATCCCCCAAATTTTGACAAAGGGCAATTACTTAGAAAATCTGAGATTGACTGGATTAATGTATTTGCTTCATTGGGGTTTGGTACAGGCTTAGGAATCTCAGTCTTGTCACTTTTGTTTTGCACAACGTGGAGAGAAAGATTCTATTATCAAGTGGACCGAGTTCTTCTAAAAATTTTTCATGAGCAGAGGGCGCAAAAGGGTCGTGGAGTTGCAAGAATGCCCAGAAACCAGATTAGGAGACACTAGTGCTTAACTAATCTTGACTTACATGAAAAGGCAAACAAGAAGTATTAGTCATGGTGTTAGGCTTTCTGTTTTTCTTCTAATGTGTACAAGTTGCGCTACTTGTCTGCTACTCTTATATTTTTCTCTTCAGTTTGTAGAATGCAGTAACTAGAGCTTTTAAGGGCATGTTCTTCTTTATATTTTCTGGCTGTTTATACTTTTTATGTTTTTCAAAATACTGAAAACTTGTTTACTTGTATTTTTGAACAAAAATAAAGAGCAATTTTTGAAGAAAACTCAAAACGATATTTTTGTCATTTTGAATGTTTTCAGTGTAAATAATTGAAAACACTAATAAGGAAAAAAGAGTCATCAGAAAACCACACTTAGAACATAAAACAGAAAACAAATTCAATACTTAATACTCAAAACAAAACTGAAATTAGAAGAGAACAGGCCTTAAGCGACTAGAAATAACATACAACATATACATGGGGAAACAGATTAGGTTTGTCTACCCTTCTTTAGTTTCTTTTCATTTTTCCAGTGCTCTTGATACATTCACTATGAACAGACAAAGAGTACTCGTCTATGCATATTAACCAACAAAGATTTTACATATTTATTTTTCTTGATCATATCTGTACCATGTTACCAAGCATGCTGCACGTGCTAGCAACGATCTCGGACAAAAATATCATGAAGCTGCAAAACTATACTTGAATCTGACTGGCAATTTCTTCAAAGAGTATTTAATTTGATAAGATAGACTAAAGTACTATTGCTTCAAGCTTCAAACCATTTTTTCCAAGAAATTCATCGACTGCAACAGCAAGAAATGAGTTACAGCAAAATTTGAGACATGAAAACAATATTTATTATTCTAACTTGTGGCTTGTTGCTTCAATGAAATGATAAATATAAACTAAAATGAACACAGCTCGTAAACGCAGCTCATCTTCCACCATTCTTTGGTTAATACGTACTCAATAATTTACAGATTTTTTCTTCTACGATGATGAGATATTTACTGATTCATCCTGAAAATTATCTATCATTTTCCTGTTTGGGGCAAGCTGCTCTGAAAAGTAATAATTTATGAGAGATCAGCGAGAAATTAACTAGATTCTTGTGCCATATTTAATACCATCGTACGTTTGCATGTCATAACAGCATAAATGACGATGTCATTTAAAATCTTTTAATTTGCTCATTTATTCGTTTAAGCATAGTCTTAACAGCGCCAATAATTGGAATGGGGAATTTTTCGAACAAATCTATGTTTATAGATCAGATTTCCTTTTTAAAAAGGGATTCTTCTCTTTTACAAAAGTAGTCCATAAAGGTTCTTTGTAAGTAAAATAACTAATTGACGAAGACTATCAGTTGACTTGATAAAGAAAGGAAGTATAGATGGGAAGACTTGAGTCCATCTTGATGAAGAATTTGCATGTAATTTTGAAAAAGGAAACTGAAATGTCTTCAAATTTCAATCTGTGAAAGATTAAAATAAACTGAATGGAAATTTTCAAAAGATGAGTCCACATTTATAATCAGGTCCCATTCCACAGTAGCATTTTACCAGTTTAAAGCAGCATTATGGTAACGGCCTCTCTGCATTCTTTAGTTCTGTTTCAAAATGAAAACTTCACAGTTCATATCAATCTTTATAATCTCAACTTTCTGCATAATATTATGTGCTGCTACTGTAGCTCACAGCCAAAGCCGATGCTTGGAGGATCAAAAGATGTTACTACTCAAGTTGAGGGATGAATTCGCATTCAACTCATCGGCTTCGAGGAAATTGGTCCGGTGGAACATGCTTGAAGACTGTTGCAGTTGGGATGGAGTAGGATGTGATGCCGCAGGTCATGTGATCAGCTTGGAGCTAGACGATGAATCAATCTTTGCTGGTTTTGAGAATTCAACTAGTCTTTTTCGACTAGAGCATCTTGAGAAGCTGAACCTGGCATATAATTGTTTCTTCAACATTCAGATTCCAAGGAGGCTTTCCAATCTTACAAATTTGACACACCTAAATCTGTCGACCTCATGTTTTAATGGTCAAGTTCCGGCTGAACTCTCAACATTGAAGAGCTTGGTTATTCTTGATCTCTCCAGTACTTCAGTTGACATTCCAGATTATTATTATCAGCCACACCTGAAAGTTGAGAATCCAGATTTAAGAAGTCTACTCCAGAATCTTACTGATCTTAAAGAACTTCATCTCGATCAGGTCAATCTTTTTGCCCAAGCCCGTGACTGGTACCGTGCTTTAGCTTCATCTGTACCGAATCTTGCGTGTGTTGAGCTTGCGCGATTGTTATCTTTTGCACCCTGAAAATTCTTCCCTTTCACGGCTCCGTTCTCTTTCAGTTCTTCAGCTGGACGGGAACAATCTGGCCCCTACATTTCCGGACTTCTTTGTAGATCTCTCAACATTGACAACCTTGAGTCTAAGAGACTGCACATTGCAAGGGCGCTTTCCGACCAAGATCTTGCAGCTACCAATTTTACAACATCTAGATTTAACTTGGAATCAGTTTCTTGGTGAAACTCTGCCAGAAGATCTCCCATGGACATCATCTCTTAGGACAGTGGTGCTTAGCAACACAAACTTTTCAGGTTCATTACCCAATTCCATCAGCAACGTTGCCATGCTATCCAGGTTAGATCTGTCTAATTGCAAATTCAGTGGCCCAATTCCCTCTGGAATCACAAACCTCACAGAGTTAGATTACTTGGACTTCTCTTCTAACAACTTCACTGGTTTAGTCCCGCCTTTTTACATGTCCAAGAAACTTGGCCACATAGACCTCTCTACTAACCAACTAACTGGTCCTCTTTCAACTGCTCATTTTGAAGGCCTTTCAAATCTCAAACATATTGATCTACGGAAAAATTTTCTCACTGGGAATCTTCCATCTATTCTGTTCATGCTTCCATCTTTACAGGAGCTTTTGCTTTCAAACAATCAATTTGATGGTTCAATCAAAGATCTTTCTGATCCTTTATCTTCACAACTAAGTACACTAGATCTAAGTTCGAACAATCTAAAAGGACATGTTCCCAAGTTTTTCTTTAAATTTCAGCAATTGAAAATTCTAGCTCTTTCTTCTAACTTATTTAGTGGTACTTTGGAGCTAGATATGTTTGGGGAGATCCATAATCTGACAACACTGTCTATCTTTCTTGACAAGTTGGACCTTTCAGACAACAAACTCTTTGGGGAAATACCGACTTGGATTTGGGAAATTACTAGTCAGTCATCATATGTGAATATTTCTTTTAATCAATTCACCAGTTTCCAGAAGCCTTTCAAAATTCCAAGAACTCTGGCTGCGCTTGATTTGAGCTGCAACCGGCTCCATGGTGAGTTACCAATTCCACCAGATTCTTCTATATATCTGGACTATTCAAACAACAACTTCAACAGCACCATACCCCCAGATATCGGAAATTATCTATCCCAAGCTCGTCTCTTCTCTCTTTCCAATAATAGACTGACTGGAGAAATTCCAGAATCCATCTGCATGGCCAGTCTTGCAGTTCTTGATTTGTCCAAAAATACCTTAAATGGAAGTATACCATCGTGCCTAACAAGCTCTCCACCTCCAATTCTGAATCTACAAAGGAACATGCTAAGTGGAAATATCCCCAACAAATTTCCTGTTGGGTGCCGCGTAGTAAGTTTAGACCTTAGTCACAATTTATTAGCAGGGAAGTTTCCACAATCCGTGACTAATTGCCAAGATTTGAAAGTCTTGAACTTTGGATATAACATGGTTGAAGGTACATTTCCCTGCAAGTTGATAAACACTCGATTATGTGTACTGGTTCTACGTTCCAACAGATTCCATGGAGACCTTCATTGTGGCAAAGCCAAACAAGAGTGGCCAAACCTTCAAATCATGGACATATCCCATAATAAATTCACTGGTGATCTGTCCCCATCCTATTTCATGAACTGGAATAAAATGACAAATCCAGATGATGACCGCGATCTGAAGTACCTTGGTTTTGGCTTTCTACACCCTGATTTTAATGTCTATTACCGAGACAAAGTAGAGGCAACTATCAAAGGGGTAGAGATGGATTTGGAAAGAATTTTAGCCATCAACTGTTACATTGATTTCTCCAGCAATAAATTCAAAGGAAAGATCCCACATGAAATAGGAAACCTCAGATCACTTCGACTTCTCAACCTATCTTGGAATGCTTTTACAGAAACAATCCCTGCGTCACTTGGGAACTTGACACGGCTTGAATCACTAGATTTGTCAATGAACTATCTGCAGGGAAAGATTCCAGAAGAGCTTGCAAGTCTCACATTCCTTTCATACTTGAACCTATCTTTCAATGAATTGTCAGGCAGCATCCCTTCTGGTGGTCAACTTGAAACATTTTCATCAGCATCTTATGAAGGAAATGCAGGATTATGTGGTTTTTCTTTGAGCATAAGTTGCAGTATCACTAAGGCAGATGGCGACCATCCTCCAAATTTTGACAAAAGGCAATTACTTAGAAAATCTGAGATTGATTGGACTTATGTATTTGCTTCAATTGGATTTGCTACAGGCTTAGGAATCTCCGTCTTGTTAGTTTTGTTTTGCCCAAAGTGGAGTGGAAGATTCTCTGATCAAGTGGACCAAATGCTTCTAAAAATTTTTCATGAGCAGAATGCACAAAAAGGCTGCAGAGCTGCAAGAATGCCCAGAAACCAAGTTTGGAGATTCTAGACTTCCAGTGCTTAACCATTCGTGATTTACATGTGAAGGGAAACAAAAAATACCCCTCATGAGTTGGGTTTTCAGCCACCCCCCCCCCCGGCGGGAGAAATCTTTGAGTTGCTATATCCCTACCCATTTGTCTACCACTTCTATACTCTTCTTTTTTTGGTTTGTAAAATATTACAGCTTTTAAGAAAGTAGAAGTATCTTACAACACATAGATGGTGAACGGGTTAGGTGTGTCTACCCTTCATTGATTTCTTTTCATTTTTCTCATACTCTCAATACATTTACTCTGCCATTGTCTACAAATTAAATCTTCTTCCCTGCCCATCTCACATTTTACTAGCAAATAAGAAGCAAAGATTACTCATCTGTGCATATTATACTTTTGAGTCAAGTATATTTTTACATTCTGAAAAATTATACTTTTGAGTCCAACTGATGATTTCTTCTAGACCATTTACTTTGATCAGATTGATTAAGGCAGAGAATGAAAGAGTTCACTAGTAGTTGTTTATAATACAGAACTAATCGTCAGTTAGCCTTCTGCCTGCATCATAAGCATTGGGAGTTAATTTGAAAAGTTCTTCCCTACGAGTAAATATAAAAATCCTTCAATCAATATAATGTGCTAAAAGAGTCAAGCCGACAAATAATTGAAGAGAGTCGGCCATTTCGGCACTGTTAGTCCATGCCAATAGCTTTCATTTCTTGATTTTCCTTTCAATGGTCTCACTGTGTTATTACATCTTTCCACGAATATTTCTTGTATATACAAAGAACTTTTTACATGTATGTATTTCCTAACGTCTTTCGGTACGAGTAATTTGCCTAAAGATGATTATCCATTCCTTGTACAATAAAATCGTTATTACATTAACATTGCATGCAGAGAAAATGACATGGGAACGGAAACTTTGAGATGGAAACATTTGACAAGTTATAGGAAATTTATTGGTCAAGTTTCCATACCCCATTGTGTGAAACAATTTGTGTCAAGTCAAAATTAATTGTGGTCCCTTAAATCATGGCACGTCTAGTAGCATAAATACTACTGATGTCAACTACTTTTGTTCATGCTTCTGCTTCAAAATGAAAATTTCACATTTTTTCCCAATCCTTCTAATCTTACTTTTCTGCGCAATTTATATTGCGCCAGTATACAGCCAAATTCAGTGCTTGGAAGATCAGAAAATACTGTTACTCAAGTTGAAGGATGAATTATCGTTCAATTCTTTGACTTCAAAAAAATTGGTCAGGTGGAATGAGAAGGGTAACTGTTGCAGTTGGGAGGGGGTGGGATGTGATAGTCAAGGTCACGTGATCAGCTTAGAGCTCGATAACGAATCCATTTTTGATGGGTTCGAGAACTCAACTAGTCTTTTTAGTCTTCAGTATCTTCAGAAGCTAAATCTCGCATTCAATGACTTCGATACTATTCAGATTCCAAGGAGGCTTTCCAATCTCACATATTTGACACACTTGAATTTGTCACAAACAGGAATTTCTGGAAAGATTCCGGTTGAACTCTCGACATTGAAGAGGCTGGTTGTTCTTGATCTCTCCACTCTTTGGCAAAGCAATCTCAAACTTGAGAATCCAGGTCTGGGAAGACTATTTCAGAACCTTACTGAACTTCGACAACTTTATCTTGATGGCCTGAATTTGTCAGCTAATGGAAGGGATTGGTGCCAGGTCTTATCTTCATCTTTAACAAATTTGAGATTTTTGAGCTTGGTGAATTGTTATCTTTCAGGCCCTATTCATTCTTCCCTTTCACAAATCCATTCCCTCTCAGTTCTCCAGTTGGACTCGAACAATATATCTTCTACAGTTCCAAACTTCTTTGCCAATTTCTCAAATTTGACAACCCTGAGTCTAAGATTCTGCTCTCTACAAGGACCCTTTTCAAACAAGATCTTCAGACTACCCAAATTACAGAATCTGGATTTATTTAACAATGAATTACTTAGTGGCACTCTACCGCAATTTTTAAAGGTCAGTTCTCTCAGGACTATGGTGCTTAGCGGTACGAACTTTTCTGGTTCATTGCCAGATTCTGTTGGTGACATTCCCATGTTATCCAAGATAGAGCTTTCTAATTGCAAGTTCACCGGAAAAAATTCCATCCACAATAACGAGTCTTACAGAGCTAATTCATTTAGATTTGTCACACAACAACTTCACTGGTTTGATCCCTCTGTTTCACATGTCAAAGAAACATACATACTTAGACCTCTCATATAATCAACTAATCGGCCCACTTACTTCCAATTATTTTGATGGCCTGTCGAGCCTCGAGTATATTGATCTAGGGGATAATTTTCTCACAGGCAACCTTCCATCCCCAGTGTTTCTTCTCCCATCTTTGCAGAATTTTCGGCTTTCTAACAATCAGTTTTCTGGACAAATCGAGGAGCTTCCTAATCTAGTGTCCTCACAACTAAATATGCTAGATTTGAGTAATAACAATCTAGAAGAGCCGGTTCCCAAGTTTTTCTTTAGATTCGGGAATTTGCGAGAATTTCTTCTTCCGTTTAACTTCTTTAATGGCACTTTCGACTTAGATTCAATTAGAGGTTTCCATAATTTAACAGTGCTTGATCTTTCCTATAATAACTTGTCAGTTTATTCAATTAACAGTGATTCAACCCCATCTTTCTTTCCTCAAGTCGCAGTACTGAAATTAGCTTCTTGCAAGTTGCAAGAGTTCCCCATACAGCTGAGTCAACTTGAACTTAGCACGAGTGACTTGGACCTTTCGGCCAACCTACTCAAGGGGGAAGTACCTAGTTGGATTTGGCTTACTGTTACTACCAAGAGAACGGAGTACTTGAACCTTTCTTTCAATCAACTTACTGGTCTGCAGAAGCCATATTCAATTCCCCCTGTCAGGGTATTTGACTTGAGTTCCTACCAGCTCCATACTGACTTGCCAATTCCTCCTTATTCAGAATATCTGGACATATCAAACAACAGCTTCAACAGCACGATACCACTTGATATTGGGAATTACATTTTTAATAATGTGTTCTTGTCTCTTTCGAGTAATAGGTTCACTGGAGTAATCCCTAAGTCCATATATGATGCTTCTCAACTCGTAGTTCTTGATTTATCCAATAATGCCTTGATAGGCAGTATACCGTCATGTCTAGCTGAGAATAATGGTGGCAGTCTCGTGATTCTAAATCTACGGAGGAATAGACTCAGTGGCAATATCCCAGGCACATTTTCTTTCAACTGCAGTCTTAAAACATTAGACCTGAGTCAGAATTTCTTGATAGGGAAAATTCCAGTATCTCTGGGTAATTGTCCATTCTTAGAAGTTCTAAACGTCGGAAACAACAGGTTTGAAGACACCTTTCCCTGCATGTTGAAGAACACCAGTTGCGGGTCTTGGTGCTACGATCCAACAGCTTCCATGGAGAACTTCGCTGCCCTGGAGCCGTACAATCGGGTACAAACCTTCAAATCATTGATATTTCTGTCAACAACTTCACTGGTAATCTGTACACTTTAAACTTCTCTAACTGGAAAGGTATGATAAATTTCCATGATAGTTACCAATTGAAACAAGATGATGTTATTTTGGATTGGATCAATGGCTTTGGCTACCAAGACACAGTGACGCTAGTAATCAAAGGGAATGAGTTAGAACTGAAGAAAATTTTGAGAGTGTTCACATCAATTGATTTGTCTTGCAATAGGCTCAATGGTGAACTCCCAGATGCAATAGAAGATTTGAAGTCCCTATATCTTCTCAACTTATCTTCTAATGCCTTCACTGGGGCACTACCAAACACTATTGGGTACTTGAGACAGCTTGGATCGCTTGACGTATCAAGGAATCACTTTAGTGGGAAGATACCTGAGGATCTCTCGAGGCTCACATTCCTTTCAGTCTTGAACCTATCTTTCAATAATCTGTCCGGTTCAATCCCTTCAGGCCCTCAACTTCAAACATTTTTGGAAACTTCCTACACCGGAAATGCAGGACTGTGTGGATTGCCTCTGAGCATAAGTTGCAGTTCAGATAAGGTGGATGATGTTCCACCTCAAATTTCTGAAAGTGAGAACTTAAATGGGAAGACTGAGATCGATTGGGAGTATGTCTGTGCGTCATTGGGGTTTGCTACGGGCTTAGGAATCTCTGTCTTGACACTTCTGTTTTGCCCAAAATGGAGAGAAAAATACTTTTATCAAGTAGACAAAGTACTTCTTAAAATTTTTCATGAACTAAGTGTAAGAAAAAGGCGTACAAGAACAAGAGTTCCTAGGTAAAACCTGAATTTAAATTCAATGTTAACAAGTGTCTACTAATTGGTTTCCAGATTCTGAATTCTGCTTGTTTTCAAGTATGTAACTTGTACTCCTCCCACCGTGCAATGTTTACAACTCCTGACGTTAGCTCTTTGTCTGTGTTCAAATATGCATTTTGTTCTTCTCTACATTGTCGTGTTTACAACTTCTTTAACTCTTACCTTTACTGTTTTGTGAATCTTGAAATTTGGCCATTTGCACCCAGAAAATAAGAATATCAAGGTCAAAGAAATTTTCTCTGCAATTGTCTTTAATGGACTAAAATTTTCTCTAACCATTTCGCATTTTGCTAGAAAATATACTCGTCTGTGCAGATTCACTCTCAAAAGATTTTTTACATGTTTGTTTTTCTTGATCGCGTCCGTACCATGTTACCTAGCACGCTGCAGGTGCAAGCAACTCTCAGGCTAAAAATCATGAAGCTAAAGAACTGGATTTTGTGATGCTGTGCATTCTGCTTTTCTAAGTAACTCATAGTATTGAATCGAGTTTACTTTTAAGTTCTGAAAAATTACACTTGAGTCCAACTAATGATTTCTTTAAGACTATTTACTTTTATCAGGTAGATTATCGCGGAGAATAAAGTTTCAAACAGGACCATTCATTTATAAATTCTCTGGTCCGATCTCCTGCATTTACTTACTGACTATTTCCTTCAAGGCAAGTTTACTACTATTGAATTTTATGCTCCAAGCTTCAAAATTTGTCTGTTTTTTCAACAACTGAAGTCATCACAGCTAGGCCATGATATGGGTTTATGGCCGAGTTTGAGACATGAAAACAATATTTAGTAATCTAACTTGCAGCCATTGTTGCTTTCATCAAATGATAAGCCTACTTTCCGCCATTCTTTGGCCAATAATTACTCAATATAAATGAAAGGCATATTATTAATCAATGTAGAGAAAAAAACAGTGGGACATTTTAGTAGCTTTCATGTCTTGATTTTTCCTCTCCATGACTTAGTCTCATTCACATGGCAGTAGCTTTCATGTCTTGATTTTTCCTTTTCATGACTTAGTCTTGATTTTATTGCTGCAGTAAGCCGTCAAATCTGATGTCAGGAGGATCAGAAAGTTTTGTTACTCAAGTTGAAGGATGAATTTATGTTCGATGTTCATGAAATTGCTTCAGATGTATGATTATGGCATCTTTTGGTCTTCCAAAACCAAAATAATATCATGTCATAACATCGATTAATTTCATAGATATCTATATAACTCTGTAGATGCTAAGCGAGTAAATTTATGTTTGTCCTAATACCTCTTTGAAAATGTTGGTTCCTCAGAAATCTTTATCGAGATGAAGTATGACTTCTAGGTCAAGGGATTCAGTTTCGTACTCCCTCCCAGGTGCTACCAAGAAACAACAGTTTTTAAATGCCCTTGAGAGGTCAGGATTCAAGTTGTCACACAAGCTTCTGCTTGTCTGCGAACCTAAAAGAGGAACTTATATTAGTGTTTGGGGGTGAGGTAACTGAAGAAGAAGTAGATGGATTTATAAGTTCTGTATTGAATGGAGATGTACAATTTACCCAAATAAATAATTAATTAAAAAGAAGCCTGCTGTAAAGTAACAGAAGACCATCTTTGTCATTTTTGAGTATATGTAAGGATTGATAGTTTTTGCTGCTTTTGTTCTCCCTCCTTCCCCGTTACGGCATATACAGTTGACTGAATTGTATAGCATCTGTCATGTTAAAGGACATAATAGAGCATATGAACATTTATTAATGTATTTTATATGCAATTTACTCCTCTTAACTTATTCAATTTTATACGTCATTGAGCATATTTCTATCTAATTTGTGTGAATATGGTTCATATAGATGAAAAACTCAAACTGGGGTGATATTAAGTCAAAAGAATGATTTTTGAACCAAATTGGAGCTTTACATTAAGATGTAGCATCAAGTTGTTATGGCTCGAGAGTTTCGGCATAGGAAGATCAATGTCAACAAGTTCGAGGACTAGATTGCACTTTGGCAGAACTTAAAAGAGACTATTTATGTCATATTTGAAAAGTTTGAGGACATAAGCATTCGAGAAGTTTTGGACTTGTATAAATGAAGAAAAATGCTGAAAAGGACCATTGCTGAAAGAAAAAGTCAAATCAGGGATTGAATCACACGTGCTGAATTAAGCCACAGGTAGGGTACAGTTTGCTTGCCGCCTTAACCCACGGGAGACAAATTTTTCTGTTGGCCGCGGGTAGGGCACGGCAAGCATTCCACGGCCACCCGCGGCGGAAAGTGTTTTGACTCGTTTTTTGCCCCTTTTTTATACAATTAAGGGTTCTAAAGTTTCTACAACTATAAACTGACAGGAAATAACACAAGAAAAAAGGGAGGAGACGTCGAAGGGAAGAGAAAAGAGCCAAGAGAAGGAAGAGACATCGTAAGGAGGAATATATCGTAAGGAAGAAACATGTGGAATATATCGTGAATTCGTCTCCTAAGAGTTTTGAATTCTAATATTTATTATTGTTTTCTTTTCCTTAACATGATAGGCTAATTGTTTTGTGCTAGAGTTCATGATGAAACCTCGTTTTTCATGATTAATTTATAGCATTCGTTCTTGCTATTGTTTTTATTTGTTGGGTTGATTGTTCTTTATTCCCTTAATCCAATTTGATGTTTGATCACCATTAAACTGAGTTTTGTGATTCATATTATTTTTGAGAGATTTTTCATGAGTTTAGCACATGGTAATGAACAACATATGGTCCTATAATAGATAGAGATACTATTATACTCTATGAAATCGCTAAAAAATAATCACAGTGGATTAATGCGTACCATATGTTCGAAGGTTAATTAGAGATAACTAATCTCATGTATATGTATAGATTTGGATGACCATCGAGAGAGGCTTCTGAATAATATTAGATTATTGATTTTCAACTCCAAATACCGAGAGTTAATTATGAGAATGAGGTGGATTCGGGAACTCTAGCATTTTTGTGACTTGATTGTTTTTAGGATTTGTAAATAATACTAACTTTTTATTTTTCTTAAATTGTTTTTTTTAGTTTCTCAAAATTATTTATCAAATCTCATTGTGTGTTTTCTTTTAATTAAAACCGAGGTCAACTAAAGTAAAACTTAGTAGATTCAGTCTCGTGGGTTCGACAATCTATTTATTACTATATTACTTGTTAACGATCTGTCCACTTGCGGGATAAAATAGACAACAAACATGTAATCTCAACTATCTATTTACAAGAGCTGGACTCTACCAATTGAGCTATATCATAAAGCCAAGTGGAGGCATGCACGAAGTAGCTAGATTCTTTTCTATTCTTTCTCGGGCACAGCTGGGCAAAGATTGCATTTCAGGTTAGCCACAAAGCAGAAACTTGAGGGTCGTTCTCAATATGAGGCAAGCATATGATTTGCCTCTTAGGGTGCAAGCGACTATAGAAAGTAATCTTATAAACAGACAGAGTTGAGAAATTAAATAGATCCGTGTACCATACTGAATCAATTTTTTACATTTGCATGTCATAACGGCAACAGTAATCATGATTCATGTCATTTAAAATCTTTTAATTGTTCAATAATTCATTAAGCATAGTATTAACAGTGCTAATAATTGGAATGGTTAATTATTCAAACAAATCATGATATCAATGTCTTAAGAGTAGTTGATAAGTGCTTTAGAAAAAGATGAATAATTGACGAAGACTCTTATCAGTTGATTCAAGAAAGAAAGTATGAATGGAAAGACATGGGTCCGTCTTGATGAAGAATTTACCAGTAATTCTTAAAAAGAAAACTGAAACGTGTGCAATTTTCCTTGCGTGGAGGACTAAAGAAAGTGCATAGCAATTTTCAAAAGATGAAGCCACATTTGTAATGAAGTCCCGTTCCACGGTAACATGTTACCAGTTTAAAGCAGAATTCTTGTAACGGCCTCTCTGCATTCTTTGCTTCTGTTTCAAAATGAAAACTTCACAATTCACATCTGTCTTTATAATCTCAATTTTCTGCATGATATTATGGGCTTCAACTGTAGCTTGCAGCCAAAGCCAATGCCTAGAGTATCAAAAGATGTTGTTACTCAAGTTGAAGGAAGAATTCTCATATAATTCATCGGCTTCAAAGAAATTGGTCCACCGGAACGAGAATGAAGACTGTTGCAGATGGGATGGAGTAGGATGTGATGTTGCAGGTCATGTGATCAGATTGGAGCTAGATGATGAATCAATCTTTGCCGGTTTTGAGAATTCAACTAGTCTTTTTCGACTAGAGCATCCTGAGAAGCTGAACCTGGCATATAACTGTTTCTTCGAAGTTCAGATTCCAAGGAAGCTTTCAAATCTTACAAACTTGACACATCTAAACCTGTCAACCTCATGTCTTGATGGACAAGGTCCGGCTGAACTTTCAACATTGAAGAGGTTGGTTAGTCTTGATCTCTGCAGTACTTCAGTTCATAATCTAGATTATCCAGAGCTGAAAGTTGAGAATCCAGATTTAAGAAGTCTACTACGGAATCTTTCTGATCTTGAAGAACTTCATCTCGATCGGGTCAATCTTTTTGCCCAACGCAGTGACTGGCACCGTGCTTTAGCTTCATCTGTACCAACCTTGCGTGTGTTGAGCTTGCGCCGTTGTCATCTTTGGCAACCTGAAAATTTTTCCCTTTCACAGCTCCTTTTTCTTTCAGTTCTCCAGCTGGACGGGAACAATATAGACTTCCTGGACTTTATTTCAAATCTCTCGAAATTGACAACCTTGAGTCTAAAAGACAGATTATGGCAAGGGCGCTTTCCAACCAACACCGTCCAGCTACCCAGTTTACAACATCTAGATTTATCTGGGAATCTGGTTTTTAGTGGAACTCTACCTGGAGAACTTCCGTGGACATCGTCTCTTAGGACAGTGGTACTTCGCGGCACAAAATTTTCAGGTTCATTACCAGATTCCATCAGCAACATTCCCTTCTTATCCATGTTAGATCAATACCCTCAGGAATCGCAAACCTCACAGAGTTAGTTTACTTGGACTTCTCTTCTAACAACTTCACTGGTTTAGTCCCACCCTTTTACACGTCCAAAAAACTTACTCACATAAACCTTTCTTTTAACAAACTAAGTAGTCCACTTTCAAGTGCTCATTTTGAAGGCCTTCTAAATCTCAAGCGCATTGATCTTATGAAAAATTTACTCACTGGGTGCATTCCATCCAATGTGTTTGTGCTCCCATATTTAGAGGAGCTTTTGCTTTCCAACAATCAATTTGACGGTCCAATCAAAGATCTTTCTGGTCCTGTATCATCACCATTAAGTACACTAGATCTAAGATCGAACAATCTCAAGGAACTATTCCCGAGTTTTTCTTTACATTTCAGAAAATGAAAAACCTGTCTCTTTCTTCTAACTTATTTAGTGGCACATTGGAGCTAGATTTGATGAGAGAGACCTGTAATCTAACAACATTGCCCGACTCTGTAGACAAGTTTGACATTTCAATGAACAAACTCGAAGGGGAAATACCGACTTGGATTTTGGAAATCACTAGTCATGCATCATATGTGAATATTTCTTTTAATCAATTCACCAGTTTCCAGAAGCCTTTGAAATTTCTAAGAACTATCATTGTGCTTGATTTGAGCTACAACCGTCTCCAAGGAGAGCTACCGATTCCCCCTTATTCTTCTATGTATCTGGACTATTCAAACAACTACTTCAACGGCACCATAGCCCCAGATATTGCAAATAATCTTTCCTGAGCTAGTATTTTCTCTGTTTCCAATAATAGACTAACTGGAGAAATTCCAGAATCCATATGCACAGTTGGTCATCTAGTTCTTGATTTGTCCAAAAATACCTTGAATGGCAGTATGCCATTGTGCCTAATGAGAGATACTTCACGTCGGTTTCTGAATCTACAAAGGAACATGATCAGTGGAAATATCCCAGACAAATTTTCTGCTGGTTGCATTATGGTAAGTTTAGACCTCAGTCACAATTTATTAGTAGGGAAGTTCCACAATTTGTGAATAATTGCCAAGATATGAGAGTTTTAAATATCGGGAATAACTTGGTTGAAGATACATTTCCTTGCAACTTGGTAACCACTGGACTAAATGTCCTAGTTCTACGGTCCAACAGATTCTACGGAGACCTTCACTATGGCAAAGCCACACAGAAGTGGCCAGGCCTTCAAATCATGGACATATCTAATAACAGATTTGTAAAGTGTTGACCCAGGCCTGCTCCCAGAGTCCAGTCCATTATCACTTACCCGAATAGATTCTCGCGGATCCTTATGCTGGGTCGGGTCGTTGCATCATGATCGCTGATTCTTTAGGGCATTGATCTCAGCCTTTCGTCTATGGTATATATATATATGTGTGTGTGTATTGTATCTGAAATTAGGGCAAGCGAGTTCATTCTTTTAGGGTTATTGTACTTCGGCGTGTCTCTCTCTTTCTTCATACTGAGTCTGTGTGTGATCCTTGGTGTGGATCCATTAGAGAGATAGGTTAGGGTTCTCTGTTGTGATTACTCTTGGAGATCCGAGTACAGTAGGCCGGTTAGGGGTGTGGAGTGTCTTTGAGAGGGTTAGGGTTCGCTCGAGTGTTCCTGTGCAACTGGGTTCCAAATTCTCCGTTGTAATTCTTTCCCGATTGCTAGTGGAAGGACGCTGAGCATCTTCTGGTGGAGCCTCAAGCAGCAGGACATAGCAGTTTTCCCATGAACCGTGAACCTGTCATGGCCTTCCGGCCGAACCCCAAATCTTGGTGTTCCTTTTTTGTGCGTTTCATATTTTAAGTGCTTTCTCGCTCGCGCTACAAACCACAAACTAGTCGCGTAATAGTAACAATGTGGTATTAGAGCCTTTGGCGTTCGATCTGATTACTGGAATTCTGAAGTGGCGTTTTTCCGGTGGAGTGACTGTAAACTGAACATTCTGTTCAGTGGGCTGTGAGTTCTTCTGTTTGTCTTTCAACTAATAGAATTCTGTTAATCCTATTCTTCTTTTCTTGGTTTCATCCTTATTGTAGAATCATTTTTACTACACTATACATCACTATACTACTCCGGTGGACCCTTGACCTAGAATCTTGAATTCCACAGAAACCTGTGGACACAGGAGTTAGTCACGTGCTCTTCTTTGTGCATCATAATAAGATAATTCCATATTAATTCTGTCTGTGGTTGGTATTTTTGCTTGGCAAAATTATTTTTGGTGAATATAATACTCTCTAGTTTTCTTGATCCATGAGGTGAATTCTGCTTTGTGCGTTTACTTGTGATCATCTATTGCTTTTGTGTCTGTTTTTGCATCATGTTTGTTTCTGCTTTTCATCTGGAGCCGTTTAATAGGAAAGGAGACTTTCCAATTTGGCAGCTCAAGATGAAGGGAATATTAGTTCAACAAAAAGTTGCTAAGGTTGTTGATAGAACTTTTGATGCCACCTGGACTCTTGAAAAAATTAAAGAAATGGATGATCTGGCTTATTCCTCTGTTATACTTCATCTTTCTGACTATGTGTTACAAAAAGTAGGAAAACAGAAAAGTACTGCTAATTTGTGGGAAAAGCTTGAAGAGCTTTATCTTGAAAAATCTCTTCCAAATAAAATGTTTCTTCTTGAGAGATTCTTCAGTTATAAAATGGACCCAACAAAATAACTTGAAGAAAATCTGGATTTTTTAATAAACTGTTGCAGGACATTAAAAACAGTGGTGATAAAACAATTGATACATATAAGTCTGTTGTTCTTTTAAATTCTATCTTTGAGGTTTTTAAAGATGTTAAAAATGCCATGAAATATGGCAGAGAGTCTAATAAACTTGATATTGATATGGTTATGAGTGCTTTAAAGAATAGGGATTTAGAATTAAAATCTGAAAAAGAACATAGAGTTCAAGAGGGTTACATGGCTAAAGAAAAATCCTACACTAAGGGTAAACAGAAGGTTGAGGGATATGGGTCAAACCAAGGAAATAACCAACAGAAACAAAAAAAATGGAAGAAGGGTAATAATGCCAAAATTAAAGAAAAGGATAAGTCCAAGAATAGGAAGCGCTATGGCTGTGGGCAAACCGGGCATTACATTAGGGAATGTAAGAAACTAAGTGGATTGTTTGCTCAATTAAAAAACATGCCTGAACAGAGAAATCTAGCTGCTTGTGAAAAAGCTACTGGTGATGTGTATATGGTTGTTCAAGAGTCTGGTTTGGACTCTGTTGTGAAGACAATGATATCATCTAGTGTGTCTGTTTCTGGAAAATGGTTGATGGATTCTGCTTGTACTTGTCACATGACCCCACATAGAAAATTATTTGACAATTATAAAAAAAGTCTATGATGGGATAGTAGTTATGGCAAATAGCATTGTCTCCTTAGTTGCTGGTATAGGTGATATCACATTCAAATTTGATTCTGGCTTTACTTTTACCTTCAAAGGTGTAAGACATGTTCCTGATTTAGGAAAGAATTTACTTTCAATACCCTCTCTTGAAATTGAAGGTTTTAATAGTGGTTGGGGAAATGGATGTATGGATATTTTTTGGAATAATGAATTTACCTTTAAGGCTTTGAAAACAAATAGACTCTATGTTTCAAATGCAGAAGCAATGCATGCTTCAATAGCTGCTACTGAATCTGCAAATGGTGATAATACTGTTTTATGGCATAAAAGGCTTGCACACATAAGTCAAAAAGGTTTACAGATCCTGCACAAAAATGGCTATTTTGGAAAAGATAAAATTTCTGTTTTACCTTTTTGTAAAGACTATGTATTTGGAAAACATCATAGGGTTAAATTTCCAACTAGTATTCATAAATCCTCCTCTGTTTTAGAATATGTTTATTCAGACTTATGGGGTCCTTCAAGCACACCAATCTTTGGTGGGAGTACTTATTTTCTTTCAATAATTGATGACTACTCTAGTAGAGTCTGGGTGTTTCTTTTGAAAAACAAGTCTGACACTTTTCAAAAGTTTAAGGAATGGAAAACACTTGTTGAAAATAAATGTGATAAGAAAATAAAGTATCTTAGGACAGATAATGAGCTTGAGTTATGAAACCAACCTTTCGATGATTTCTGTAAAATAAACAGAACTAAGAGGCATAGAACTGTTCCTCATACTCCACAACAGAATGGGGTTGCAGAAAGAATGAATAGAACTCTACTTGAGAAGGTAAGGTGTATGATGAAATCATCTGGTGTTCCTAAGTCTTTCTTGGGGGAGGCCTTAATGACAGCTTGTGTGTTGATTAATAAATGTCCTTCATCTATCTTAGAAGGGAAAACAGCTGAGGAAGTCTGGTATAGTAAACCTGTGAATTACTTTTATTTGAAAGTGTTTGGATGTGCTGCCTATTCACATAAGAGGGATGATAAACTGGGAACTAGATCACAGAAATGTGTGTTTTTGGGCTATACTGATGGGGTGAAAGAGTATAGACTGTGGCTGAGAGGTCATCCTGGTGTGAAAATAATAACTAGTAAATATGTTATATTTCAAGAATCGTGCTTTTCTTGTTTATCTGATACTAACACTACAGGTTTTGATCCTAAAGGATTAGAAAATACTTCAAATGATCTCATTTTAAGTAATGAACAAATGGAACAGCAAAACTCAAATGATCAGGTGGAATCATCTACACCTGAGGTTGAACTTGAATCTGAGGAAAATCATATTACTCCTCCTGGTGGAGACCAGGGGGAAACTTATGGTGGTTCCCCTAATTTGAGTGATTATGTCCTTGCAAGGGATAGAACAAGAAGGGAAAATGTTAGATATCCTCAAAGGTTTGATGACTCTATGATTTTGCTGTTTTATCTTGTAATGTTCTTGAAGATAGTCCTTTAATGAAGCTGTGTCTAGTAGTAGTGCTAAACAGTGGTGGATTGCAATGCATGAGGAAATAACTTTTTTACATAAGAATAAAACTTGGACCTTAATTCCTAAACCTAAAAGTCATTTAGTAGTTGCATGTAAATGGGTGTTCAGGATTAAGGAAGGTGATTCTGATTCTGGCTCAGTTAAATATAAAGCTAGGTTGGTTGTCAAAGCGTTTACTCAGAAACCCAGAATTGATTATCTGAAATTTTCTCCCCTGTGATTAAGTATGTTACTTCAAGGGTAATGTTTTCTTTAGTTGCTCATGTTAATTGGGAAATGGAACAACTTGATGTGAAAACTAAATTCTTGCATGGTGATCTAGATGAGAAAATTTACATGTCACAACCTGAAGGCTTTATAGATTGTAAAAGACCTGATTATGTATGTATGCTTCATAAATCATTGTATGGTCTTAAACAATCACCCAGACAGTGGAATAAAAAGTTTGACTCTTATATGCAAACTTTACATTTTAAACGGAGTGAGTTTGACCATTGTCTGTATTTCAAGTATGATAAAACTGAAAATGTTCCAATTTTCTTGTTATTATATGTTGATGACATGCTTATTATAAGTCCTTCTAAGTTGTCTTTAAATGTCTTGAAATTTGATTTGCATTCTAAATTTGACATGAAGGATTTGGGTGTTGCAAAGAAAATTTTGGGAATAAACATTGTAAGAGATAGGTCTAAATCTGTTCTCTTACTTAAACAATCATCATACATTGAAAAAGCTCTTAAAAAGTTCTCTATGCTTGATGCCAAACCCATAAATGTGCCTTTAGCTGGTCATTTTGTGTTAAGTAAAGATATGTGTCATGTTTCTGATTCTGACATATCTTACATGGAAAATGTCTCTTATTCAAGTGCTATTGGCTCTGTGATGTACCTTATGGTGTGTACTAGGCTAGACATTGCCTATGCAGTGAGTACACTTAGCAGGTATATGGCAAATCCTGGTATTAAACACTGGGAGGCTCTTAAGTGGTTGCTCAAGTATTTGAAATATACAATTGATGTTGGATTAGTGTTTTGTAATAATCCTGAAGGGGTAAAACTGAAAGGTTTTGTTGATGCAAATTATGCTAGTGATAGGGATAACAGGAAGTCTGTCATGTCTTATGTTTTTACTGTGTGTGGTAGTTATGTTAGTCTGGAAATCTCAGTTACAACACATTGTAGCTCTGTCCACTACAGAGTCTGAATACATTGCCATAACTAAGGCTATGAAAGAAGCCTTATGGCTCAAGGGTTTGTTGAGTGAAATTTAGTTCTCTCAAGAGAACATTGTTATCTATTCTGATAGCCAGTCAACTATACAGCTTTCCAAAAACCCTGTCTTTCATGACAGAACAAAACATATCGATGTTAGGCTACATTTCACAAGAGATTTGGTGTTCGAAAGAATTGTGTTTGGACAAAATTCCTTCCCAATATAACCCCTCTGACATGGGAACCAAACCTCTTCCTGTTGGTAAGCTCAAGTCATGTTTAGCTTAGCTAAACATTGGCACAGGTTAAAAGTATCTCTGTTACTTTTTTTCTTTTTTTTTTTTTTACTTAGTGTAAAATCTATTATGTTTTTTAAACTTTATGTTTTTCTTTTCTGCAGGTTGTTTTTAGAGGCAATGAAGCCAAAAAGATGGTCACTTTTCCTGAAACTAGCAGTCGCCGCCTTGGATCAGGTGGAGATGTGTGAAGTGTTGACCCAAGCCTGCTCCCCGAGTCCAGCCCATTATCACTTACCCGAATAGATTCTCACGGATCCTTATGCCGGGTCGGGTCGTTGCATATTGATCGCTGATTCTTTAGGGCATTGATCTTAGCCTTTGGTATATGGTATATATATGTATTGTATCTGAAATTAGGGCAAGCGAGTTCACTCGTTTAGGGTTCTTGTATTTCGGCGTGTCTCTCTTTTTCTCTCATACTGAGTCTGTGTGTGATCCTTGGTATGGATCCGTTAGAGAGATAGGTTAGGGTTCTCTGTTGTGATTACTCTTGGTGATCTGAGTACAGTAGGCCGGTTAGGGGTGTGGAGTGTCTCTGAGAGGGTTAGGATTCGCTCGAGTGTTCCTGTGTAACTGGATTCCAAATTCTCCATTGTACTTCTTTCCCGATTGCTAGTGGAAGGAGGCTGAGCATCTTCTGTTTGGAGCCTCAAGCGGTAGGACGTAGCGGTTTTCCAATGAACCGTGAACCTGTCGTGGCCTTTCGGCCAAACCCCAAATCTTGGTGTTCCTTTTTTGTGCGTTGCATATTTTAAGTGCTTTCACGCTCGCGCTACAAACCACAAACCAGTCGCGAAATAGTAACAAGATTCACTGGTGAACTGTCCCCATCCTACTTCTTGAATTGGTATCGAATGATGAATCCAGGTGATATTCGAGATTTGGGTTCTGTTCACTTTTACATTCAACAAGACTTCAGTGTTTTTTACCGATTCAAAGCAGAGGCAAGTGCAACCATCAAAGGGGTAGAGATGGATCTCGAAAATATTTTCAAGGCCAACTGCTACATTGACTTCTCTGGCAATAAGTTCAAGGGGGAGATCCCACATGAAATAGGCAATCTCAAATCACTTCGAATTCTCAACTTATCTTGGAATGCTTTCACAAAAAAAATCCCAGCATCAATTGGGAACTTGATCTCCGGCTTGAATCATTAGACTTGTCAATGAACAACCTTAAGGGAAAGATTCTAGAAGATCTTGCAAATCTAACATTCCTTTCATACTTGAACCTTTCTTTCAATGAATTGTCAGGCAACATCCCTTATGGTGGTCAACTTGAGACATTTTCAGCAACAAGATATGAAGGAAATGCTGGACTGTGGACTTTCTTTGAACATAAGTTGTGGTACCAATAATACACATGGTGTCCGTCCCCCAAATTTTGACAAAGGGCAATTTCTTAGAAAGACAGAGATTGATTGGACTTATGTTTTTGGTTCACTGGGGTTTGCTACAG